>CAMOHE010054089.1:8978-47210 GCA_946598075.1 Artocarpus hirsutus | reverse complement strand
TCATGCCTCCAACGTATCGGCATACATACCACTATTAAAATATGGGTGTCACCCTTTGGTACATCAAAAGACACAAGTCAAGACAACGGGCCCACTATTCATCTCAGGATTAAGATATAATACAAATGATTGTCTAAAGTGAATCAATTTGCCAAGATAGAATTATTAATCCAAATCAATTCACTTTATGTCCTGATCCAACATATCATCACCTATGACAATGTGCCAATGTTTCTATTCACGGAATCCACCTTCGACGGTCAAGACAAACCATCTCCCAATAGGGATATAGATGACATAATAATCTTTACATGAATAAAGTGCCCAACTTTATTTTCTCGATTGCAAATCTTATGATTTAGACCATCACCTTAAGAATCGTGTCTTTTGCATAATCTGTCAATTATATGCCCAATTCTTAAAAGTTTAGACCGACAGTCTCAGACTATTGTTTGCTTATCATACATTTAACAAAATGAACGTATAGAGGGCAAGATTTGGCATATTATGAATAAATTTTTTATTGATAAAAATGTCTCCAAAAACTTATCACATTTTTACTCCTTAGAGCATACATGTCTAACAGCTGGTGCTTCCAAATCGCATATTTATTCTTGAGAAATGTCAAAAATTTCCTTACCGATCATATAACTCATCAGTCCTGGGCTGGGGATACTCATTCTTCACGGTGATTTGATTTAGCTATCGATAATCAATGAACAACCTAAGCGTACAATCTTGTCTCTTAGCGAACAGAACTGACACATCTAATGCTATCTTGAATATATTCTTTATCCGTAAGTCCCTAAAGCTGTTTCCTTAATTCCTTCATCTCTACAAGAGCCAATCAATATGGTGCTATAAAAGTCAAAGCGATCTCAAGAATAACTCGATGCCAAACTCAATTTCCTAATGCAATGCTAGTCTAGACTACTCGTCGGGGGAGATACCGTCGAACTCATTAGCCACCGATGTTGCTGCATTTCTTCCTGCGGCATTAGATTCCTTTCTTAGATCCTAAAGAAGTATGTACATCATTCCCCTATCGAACACTGGGGTTGCCTCTTTAAGGTGACATTCGATTGTTTCATTATACCTAAACAACCGGTCCATCCTTAAGGCCACATCATAAGTACTCATGAAGATTATAATCAAATTACTTTCTAGAGTCTCATCTCCAATCATTACCTTACAATCTCTACATATATGGTTTACACATTCACCTGCCTTAGGGTGAGGTAGTGCTGTACAAAAAAACCAAAAAATCGAAACCAATCGAAACCGACCAAAAAATCGCCCGACAAAAATCAAAAAATTCAGTTTCGTACAAACTGAAAAATATTCAGTTCAGTTAACTGAACCGTCCATTATTGGATGGTTCGGTTTTGGTCGTAAAATTTTGGTTTGGTTTAGAACCGAACCGAACCGAATAAAATATTTCTACATAATTATAGGTGTAAAACCAAAAAATCGAATATTTACACAAAATCAAAAAACCAAAACCGACCGAAATGTAGATTTGTCTATGTGTCTCATTATGCTTATGCTTTTCTCAAAGGGTTGTTAAGTGTTTCTCTTTTATACTTTGAAGTAAAGTTTGTTGATCTCATGAAAATTGAAACAATTAAAAAAACTCAAATAAATATATATCATTCTCTAATATTTTTAATGATTTCAACATAAGTGCCATGACAAATTATAAATGTCAATCGCCCTTGTAGTATTCTTTTTAGCATCATTTCAAAAAGAACCTAAATGTGGTACACTGATAGCATCATTATTTTAGCAATTCTTTAACCAAAAAAATAAAATAAAATATGGTAAACTGATAGTACGCTTCTTGTATCCTATTACATTATCATCTGTTGAAAACTGAACCGAACCGACCAAAAAAACCAACCAAGAACGGTCAGTTAACTGACCGAATACTCTTGGTATACGGTGCGGTTTCGGTTTACCAACTTCAAAAACTAACATTTGCGGTTCGGTAACTGAACCGTCCAAAATCGACGGTTTTCAACCGAATAACACCCCTAGGGTGAGGTATTTACCAAGGGTTCATTAAATTCCTCTATTCCTAATTCCAAGGCATGCATAAATAAACTCAAAATGTGAGAATGAATGGCACCAATATCAAATAGAATCAAAACTTAAGACTAAGAAACTAGGATCATACAGTCAACTCTCACGTTGCTGCTGTAGGCACCCATACTCCTTGAAGTCATGGTGTGAACTTGAACTGGAGCCTTTCCTTTTCTTCTACTAGCTCTACTATGTCCTAGGTTCATCGGCCAATATTGTTGTGGAGAAACTGATGAGGCTAAAATTGAGGAAGTTGTTGAGGTGGAGATAAAGACGGAGGTTGGGACTGACGGCTTGCACTCTCACCAATCTGAAATCCTAGTTGAGCATTCCTTATTGGGTAGCTCATCTTTGTTCGCTCCTGGCTGTTGGCAAAAATGGCAAGGGTTGCTTCATCCACTACTGGATGGTCTGCTGCTTCCACTGTTACACTACCATGTTGATTCTTTACCTGAGCTTGGCGATCACTACCTCTCTTATTATTCCACTAGGGTTTCCCTAATGTTTTCGCTTGGTCCTTGTAGTAGAAAGTGTAATCTCCTCCTACTGATGAAGCTGATGACTCTAACTTACCAATACTCTGAAGTCACAAGGCCACCAATTGCCATCGAGTGGATATCTTGAAGCCTTCCTAAAACTTGACATAGCTTTCATGTACAAAAGCCACATTGAATGGAACAAACTTAACCAACTCATCAAACTTTATCTCGTGTTCCCGAACCATCTTGTCACCCTATTCTAACTGGTAGAATTCGACAATCCTTTGATCTTACTTCATTGTAGAAGTAATGCTCGCGGATCAATTCTTTGAATCTTTTCCTGTTGATATTCTTATCATTCTCTAAGTGCTTTACTTACTTTACCAGGAATCAGCAATGCCTGCCTACTAATAAGCCATAGATTCCACTTGGTATGCTACTGGTGCTCCAAGGGTATCCAAATGCTTTGCTTACTGAGTCTAATCGAGAGTCTACCACCTACAGACCTCTATCTCCATCGAAAGTTAGGTAGATGCACGCCTAAGCTCCTTAAAGTTTTCGTGCCAGCGACTTGCCTTCGAATTGCTAGGCACAACTCTTGCTGCCATTTATTGAAAAGCAGTAAGTGTAAAGCAGTAAGTGTAGCCCCTATCATACTCCTCTCATTCGTGAGACTCGTGTCAGTTACAACTAGATGATGCCTAGGTGCCATTCTCTCAATTCTAAAAACAAAGTTGGACTGCCAGAGGCTTTTCACTATCGTACCTATATGTGTATAATTCTCAAGGTTCATAACCTTAAGCTCTGATACCATTCTGTTATGCCCTAAAGTACAAGTAGTGACGTGAATGATTTATTTAGTTATTTAAACTAAGTTTTTTATTAAAATTGCCAATTAAATGATTTAGGTTATTTTAAAAATGTGATAATTTTAAAAACATTCTAAAACATTTATCATTATTTTAAAACAGTAAAACATAAAATAAAATATTAAAGATAATTAAACATAAGCCGGGCCCCACCGGACCCATATTAGTGCACACACATGATATAGACAATAAAATAATACATCACAGTCTAATAAGAAAAGTAGATATTAAAATTATACATGTCTTGAATTAAATAAAGCAATAACCTAAAACAGTACTCTTACGACTCACTTGTTGCTCTGTTGCCTCCCTGTTGGTCCTAAGCTACAATCTACCTAGGAAAAAGGGGTTTTTTAAAAGATGAAGAAAATACGATTGGAAAGCTCAATAGGACGAAAGGTTCGAAAAACATTTAATTGAATATAATATTATATTATAGACAAGAGTTATAAAAATAATAAATTGAAATTCATTAAACTCATACTCACTATCTTGCTCTTTTTCATCCAAATCTAATCTAGGGTTGAGCTTTGAAAACATTAAATCAAGGTTAGATCTATTACAACATAAGAATTATAAAGTACCATAGATAGACTCATAAAATTTATTCTTACCATTAATCCATTAGTCATCCATAAAATTTGACTTATCATTTAGTTTCTAGCAAAGCCATTATAATCACCACTATAGTAGCCCAACTAGGTTTCGGGACCTACCCACAAGGTCTTACTTTCCACGACCCAATCTCTATGGATGGCATCATGCTCTTTTGTTTCCTTCCAGATGGTGTTAATAACATGTACGATATTATGTTATTATTTAGGTTTCACCTTACTGAATATTCTCATTTACATTCATTATTTAATTCATTATGATCATTCATTTTTCATCAAGTAATGAAATCACTAAGTAATGCATCTCAAATTATCTTTTGAAACTTATTTTGAAAGACATCACTTTGAAAGAGGTCATTTTGTATAAAACAATTTTAAAAGAATCCTTTGAGGCCAAAATATTAAAATCATAATACCAAAGGAAGGGGTAAGAGTCCTACCTAGAATCCTACACCATATCCCAACACCGTAGTCTCGGTCCGCTATACGTCAACTCCATGGAACCACATACAACCTTAAATGTAAATTAAGTCCATCAATATCTAGCTTCGGATATTCTACATTACTTAGCTATTTCATGGTGTCTTAGTGTGCCATTGAACTTCATAAAGTCATTTTATAAAGCTAAAAGCTTCGTCTAGGTTTAAAATAGTAAAATGGGTGAAAATAGTCATTTCTCATAAACTCTGATCGGCCTACCGAACTATCTGTACCGTCCTGTCGAACCACATAGTTTGACCTACCAGCTGTATAGAATCAACCTGCTGAACTTTCCCAGGTTTGGCCTATCGATGATATAAATCTGGCCTGTCGAACTCATGAATTTGGCCTGCTGATACTTAAGATCGGCCTACCGAACTTAAAAATTCTAGAAAGTTTTAGATTTTGAGTCTCAGCATCCCAAGCTTGAAATCTCATTCTAAACCTATATTCTTAATTCCCAGACATAGAAGACATTCATAAATGATGGAAAAACAAAATATAATACATTCAAACAAGTTTAAACAAGATTTTCATTGAAAATCTCAAAGGAATCCAAAAATGGGAGAAATAGGAAAAATATAATTCAATCTATTTTTCTTGAAATCAAGCCTAGATTCGAGTTATTTTGAGTTCCATTAACTTAGATTAAAGGTTTCCTAAGATATAGAAACTCGAATTACAACATTTTAAAGAAATTGAAAACTTTGGAAAAAGTTTTGAAAATTTGAAAAATAACAAGCTAATCTTGAATCCAAACTTGAAATCAAGTTTATGGAGGCTCAATCTTGCTCCTTAAATAGATGAAGAGAATGAGTGAAGGAAGGAGAGGAAGAGGAAATAAATAAATGAAGAAAGTGGCTTTTGCAAAATGAAAACCATGTTCCAATACATGGTTTTCCAAAAAGGGACATATTGAACATTTGACAATTTATTTTGTTCCAAAAATTTAAAATAACAATGGAAATAATAAAGAGTGATTAAAAATGATTAGAAGTAAAACTAATTTTGGAAACATTACAAAATAGTTAAATAAGTTCAAACTTGCATTATGGCACACTAATTCACCATTTTTTCACTAATTACACTGAATTAAAAATCAGAGTGTTACATTGAGTTTCACTTTCCCTCGAATATCTTAGCTTCTCTCTCAATCACTCTCGTCTCCACACCATCAATGTAGGGACCTCCTCCTATTAATATTGTCACCCCTCCCACTGGAGTTTCATTGTGCCTTACTCGTCACTGACGAAATGGAATCAATCTTATTCTCTCTTTTCCCCCCTCGTATTGGTCAACTAGAGATTTGTAGCAGCTGCCGCCACAGTGGTTGCATGCTAAGAGATCTCTCTAGGAGGAGATCCAAACACGAGGAGATCCGTCCAACAATAAAAAAGTTCGTCACTAGAGTGCAATCTCTTTGTTTCTCTGCCAGATTCTTCACGAACCCACGTCTCTAGAAAATCTCCATCGATAGCTCATTGTCGTCGCTATTCAATGACACCATTTTGGCTATCCCCTATGCAACCATGCTACGTCAAGAACGAGAAGTCAGATTGTTGGGTTGAGTCCGCAACATCTATACTATACTATTCAGATCTGACCGGAGTTAAGGACTCCATTTGGATTTCTAGCCTCTGGAAAATTTTTTTCTTTCATTTTTTTGATGGTCATGTGATTGTGTGGTATTTTTGTATGATTTCCTTCTTTTTATTGGATTTTGATATTTGATATGTGTTTTTTTATTTTCTTTTTTGTGATTTCTATGTTTGTACTATGTTTTTGGTGGATTTTGTGGTTTCTTAAGTGTTTTGATGTGAAAATGCAGCAAAAACCAGGGGATTGGTATGTCTATGGTTACAGGCGACCATCGACAGATCAGTAATCTTGGAAGATATTGGCATTGGAGCTCCACCATGCACTTTTTTTCTTTTTCTTTTTTTTTTCCTTGATTCTTTTTGAAAGATTTTTTCCTTGATTCTATGGTTTATGATTTTTTAGAACTTTGAGTAATTTTTCATTTTTTATTTTTTTAAGTATTTTTGTGGTTTTTGCCACTGAAATTATGATCTGATACTGGTATCATGGTTGAATACTGGATGGTATCTTGGTCAGATACTAGTATCATTATGGTTACGGTCAGTATCACAACTAGACACCTTGAGGATATATCTAGTATTATTAAATATAGTATGATGTGTGATACAACATTTTCTGCAATTTTTTTAGTAGTATAAATCAATTCAAGCTTTATTTTTGTGATATATATATATATAAAGAGCCCCTAAAAATTCAAAGGCCTTAGTGCCAATGACTGAAAAAAAAGAAAAAGAAAGAAACTTTACTTATTATTGGCTTGTTTGATATTTTTTAGGGGCTACTTTTAGCTTCTATAACTATGTATAATTTACTTACAACAAATTAGACTGTTAAGTTCTTTCACATATTTGTAATAATTTTGGATCTTTTAAAATTTATTTATGACGCAATTAATCACTATTGTTATGCTCTCTTTTTTAAAAAATAAATTTTATAATTTTCTAGTATTTTAATATACAAATATTCAAACATTAAACTTGAAATTAAAATTAAAACTTTATCTATAAATATGCTTAATAAAATACGTCTATTTTCGTCATTATACATCTCTATGATAATTTATACATAGCTTTCCAACTCTTACGATTTAGCTTCTTGTATTTGCAATAGCTTTAAAAAAATTTATCAAACGTCTACCAACTTCTATTCCACAACACAACAAAGCAACAACAACAATACAACACAATAATGTCAAACAATCCTTATAATTTAAACTCTTTATTGAATTCTTTTGTCTATCTAGAATTGGTCTTGTAGTTAATTTCATATTATAAGTTGTCCTTAAACTTAAGAAGTGTCTCATGAATGTTTCCTCTATTAAATTTTGGATGGAAATTGTTAACTTTGTCTCATAAAAAACCCCTAAACTATTTTCTCTTTATAGAAATAATCCCTATTTAAAAGTTGTACAAATGTAGTCCTTAATCTTTAAAACAAATATCACAACACTTTAAGGAAGAGAAAAAAGAAAGTTTGTCAATCTTTGTTTATGTGCCCTTGTATCTAGAGGCTAATTGGAGGAACACGATCACCATCGGGTCATTTCACGTGCTAGCGGCTGAGGGGTGTTGCTATCACATGCACAATGGGTAACTTGAGGCCAAGTCTACTACACGTTGTTGTAGATCCTTTGAGTCAAGACAAAGAAGGGGAAGAAAAAGAGAGTAGAAGAGAGGGCTTCTATTGAGTGAGAGTATTTTTGAAAGTTTTAACTGTTTGTAAATATAGATTTTCTACCAAATATACTATTTACTTAATTTTCTTAAACTTTGGCTTGTTCCAAATGTTTTATTCATTTTTTTATTTGGCCGTTCCCCTCATCGGAAAATAATAATAATGATAATAATAATAATAATGAATAAATAAATAATTAAAGAGTAAATTACTCGACTGGCCCCCGAATTATTTAAAAGATTACTCAATAGCCTTTTTTTTTTAACTCAACTGACCCCGAACTCAAAAGGACCGACTTACTTGACATCCATCAATTTTCTCTCTTTGTTCGATCAAGTAACCATTATGTGACCATCATTTATTTCAAAAAGATAAAAAAAAAAAAAAGAAACACCAATAAATAACCTTTTAAATAGTTCGAAGACCGGTCGATCAGTTTACTCAGAGGTAAAAAAGAAACCGACAAAAAGCACCTTAAACCATTTCTAACATTTTCTTATTATTATTTTTTATTTTCCATCCAATGTTGCGCCCATAGAGATGCAGCAATGGGCTGGGGCCTGTGGGCCGGCCCGAGCCCGCCCTGCTATAGTGATGGGCTGGGCCGGCACGACCCGACACTGTTCATGGCACGACACGGCCCATAAATACTAGTGGGTTAGGCTGGGCTAGTATATGTCGGCCTATGGGCCAGCCCGGCACGGCCCATGAAAAATTGTGGGTCGGGCTGGGCCTGGGTCGGGCGAGGCCAGCCCTTCTAGGCCCATAATAGGTCGGTCCATGCCCATTATGGGCCAATTTCATATAATATAAATAAATATATATATATATATATTTAGATATATTTTTCCATGTTCATTCACAGATGAACATGGCTGAGAATGAACTTCTCCAGTAAATCATGTAAGGCCCATTGTGAGTCATGTATTATCACATCAAAAGACTATACATTTAATATATATATTATTTAATATATATAAGAATTAAATATTATATAATATATATACATGTCATATTCACCCGTGAGTGAATATGACATTAGATTTTCTCAATGCATATCACATCGCAATAGGCCTGGCAAGTTCTTTTTCTTTCTTTTCATTTCTTTTTATTTTTTTTTCCTTGTATGCATACTTTACTTTTGAGAAGTAAAGTTGAGAACCAGATGAACGACGTGCATGTATGAACAACGATATTCTGGAAGTAATAATGTGCGTCAAAGATTGGGAGGATGCTCGTAGAAGAAGCCAAGAAGTTCAAGATGATTGGGTCGATGACTTTGAAAAGTTGGACATTTTTGACACTCCTATTGAGAGTAATACGTTGTAATTAATTATGAACAATATTTTTTATGCTTTTTTTGTTTTTTTTTTTTTGTTTTTAGTAATTTTGTAAACATCTTATGTATAATTATCTCGATTGTACTCTTTTTTTCTTACCAAGGTTTTGTCCCACTGGGTTTTCCTTAGAAAGGTCTTTAATGAGCCAATCGTAAATAAAATATCTCTTTTTATATTTCTCTTGACTATTCAAACTTTTATATTTGTTAACTTATTTAAAAATTCAAAAATTAAAAATTAAAAATTAAAAATTACACGTTTAGATGGGCTGGACCATTTAAACCCATAATGAGCCAAGATGGCCGGCTCATTTAAACCCATAATAAGCCAAGATGGGCTGGTCCATTTAAGACCCACAACACGACACAGCACGACCCATGTAAAATTGGCCCCTGGGCCGGGCCGGGCGAAGATAATTTTAATATGGGTCGGCCCGACTTGGCCCACAAAATTCGTGGGCCGACCTGGCCCAGCTCGTGGCACGTGTGGGCCTAAGGAGAACGGACCAGGCCGGGCCAGACCGGCCCGTTCTTACATCACTATGCACCCAAAACAAAAACTCCACACGCACATAGGGACAGCCGAAAGCCAAGAGTCAGCGGACGCAGGGCAACAGAGATCCCCTGCCCAATTCCCATGGATTCCCACATAGAGAAAGTCCTCTGGACCCAAGACCAGATAGCCTTTCGCGTCTCCTCCCTCGCCTCCCAAATCTCCGCCGACCTCTCGGCCATCTCTCCGCCTCCCTCCGTCGCCGTCGTCGGCGTCGCCACCGGTGCATTCCTCTTCCTCGCCGACCTCGTCCGCCTCATCCCCTTCCCCGTCTCCGTGGACTTCATCCGCGCCGAATCGTACGGCTGCGGCACCGAGTCATCCGGCCGGCCGAGAATCTCCTCCGACCTGAAGCTCGATGTCAAGGGAAAGCACATAATCCTGGTAAATTGTTTGTTTGTTTCTCGATAAAATTGATACTGTAATGGGTGTTTTGGATTGGATTGACAATTGGAGGGGTGTTTTGGACATTTGGGCGTTCAGGTTGAGGACATTGTGGATACCGGAAGCACAGTGGCGTGCCTCATAGCTCACTTGGAATCCAAAGGAGCGTCGTCTGTATCGGTTTGCACTTTTCTTGATAAACCAGCGAGGAGAAAAGTTCACTTTGATCTTGTTGGCCGGGGCAAATTCTACGCTGGATTTGAGGTTGGATCTCTTGATTTTTGCATCCTCAATTAGTGTATCATTAGAGAAAGAAGCCAATTTATTTATTTTCTGGAAAATAGATTCAAATAAAAAAAAGTTTTGTTTGAAATCCATTTTGATAACCGGATTTCTCTTGCAAAATTCTAACTGCCATGGTATATTCAAATTAAATTTTTGGTTGCGAACTTACATGCTCTTAGTTTGGTTACCCTTTTTTAGGACAAAAATGGCATTTAAAAAAAATTAGAAAATATGGTTAGAATTGAAACTTTAAAATTAAAATTAACTTATTTTTTCTAATCACTATAGTATGTGATAGTTTTACACTGTAGTAATCAAAAGTCTGTCAAACAATAAGTCCCAAAAATTGATTTTTTTTTAAATAGTGTATTTAATAATTGTAATTTCATATGTTTGCGAAGTCAAACTATGAAGTTCTATTAAAAAAAAGTGTATGAAACTCCAAATTAATTCAATCATGAATTTATTATCACTTGAATTCATAAGTAATAAATCAGTCTTACCATTACAATTCCAGATGAGAAATGTGTCATGGCTTTTATTATTTTAACTATATATGCAGATCGTTTTGATTAATTACTTTTTACACAATCCTCAATTGATCTGTACTTAACCCTTTTTTTAAATAAAATCCCAACCGTTCTAATTTGCACTTTAGTGATTATTCTACATTTTGTAGATTTGGATTGGGTCGGTGAATCGATTATTTGCAAGTTTCTAAGACCCCTACTTAATTTCATCATGATAAGGGCTTAACAAGCAATTTTCAATTCACAAAATGTGTATTTAGTTTCTCAATATATTTTGTTATTTTAGAAAACAGAAGTCCAAAATGGATGGAAGAAATGTAATCTGCTATATGAATTTTACACAAACAATTGGGAGTCATTTGTCATTGTGGTTTCAATGCATCTACTCTTTTGCTGAAACACTTTATTTGGTGTCACATATATGACCACTATTACATAATGACATTTCGATTTTGTTTTCTTTGTCTTTAATCTTTCATGCAGTGTCCAGATTACTTTGTTGTGGGATATGGGATGGATTTTGCCGAATTATACAGGAATTTGCCTTATGTTGGTGTTTTGAAACCTGAACTCTACAAGTGATATGAATTTTCAAATCCATGGAGACCGGGCTCAAATACTCAGATTTGGTTTTCCTTGTATTTTTTTTATGAACATTATGAGAAACTTTAAAGTTGATGTTGGTTTAGTTAACCATTATGAAAGAGATTGGAAAAATCAGTAACACTGATTTAGGTATTATTCTTCTTTTTCAATTACTTGGCGATTTTATATATAGGGGTAAAAGCCCAGAAATTCTAAAACCAATTCATCATATCCTCTGCGAAATCATTAACCATTTTATGCCAGGAAAGAAATGAAAATTTTCCGTTAGTAGTGGAAGTTAAATTATCTCTCTTATCTTTCTCTCTTCTTTTCCTTTGTGAAATCTATGTTATTATTTCCGTAAATAAAAAAAAATCTTTATTTTGTTTGCATTTTGAATCACACACCAAAAACTATCATTTTGATACTTTGTAATTTGAAAAATATCAAAAAGAAATCTTATTATTTTTAAATATAGATTTTGATACCGTGAACTTATTTTTTGGGATACAAATGTCCATTCGCCTTTTTATTAATTTTGTGTAATTTTTATTTGCTTCTATTTTTTTAAGAAATAATTAACTATTTTAAAATCTTGTATATAAACAAATCAAAAGCCTTGTTTAGAGTGAGGGAAAATATTTTTTTACTGACAATTGAGATAAAATCAATAAAAAGTAAAATGGGTATTTTATATCTAAAAAAATAAGTTCATAGTACTAAAATGATGTCGTCGAAAATGATAATAAAATTTTTAATATTTTTCAAACAATAATAAGACACTAATTTGAATTTTGTGAAAATACACCGTATCAAAATCATAACAGTCTATTTTTTTTTTTTTTGTTGTATTTCAACGTGACTTGTAAGATTACATTGTATGTCTAAATTTTCAAATCTTACAGAGAACGAAATCTTTTTTTTTTTTTTTTTTGAGAGGACATAGAACATAATTTTACTAGACACGTTAAGATATAAAAAAAAAATTAAAATATTTTACAAATACAAAAGTTAAGATCATGAAATAATTATTGTAAGAATCATTATATACTTTTATTCTTTTTAAAATATTTCAAAAAATATTGCTAAATTTTCACTCTTATACAGTGTAATAACCTTTTTTTTTTTTTACTTTTCTTTAGAAAATATGTTTATTCACGCCAGAATTAAAAAATTCTCCCACACCACTCCTCATGTTGCATGTCTTAATTGCGATGGTATTTATAAAATATAAGTTTCAAAAATAATGTTTATGTCCCCGCAGAAAAAATCCTCTTCTTGATTTTTTGCCCCATCAAGGTTTATTTCGTCATTGTCCCCTAAACCCTGCTGAAAAGCCCATTCCCACTTGCGCGTTGTGTTCTTATGCCCAAAACTTGCACAGGAAAGAGCCACGATCAAAAACTTTGAGCAGTGAAAAGAGTAAGGAAGCGGCCAAGCGGCGACCAAGGGAAAAATCAAATCAAGCCATGAGAGGAACAGCAGTAGCAGCGAGAGCTCTTCTGAACCGTCTACGCCAATCAACATCACCAAACGCGGACACTTCTTTTCTTCTCGGCCTTAGCAGGTCTCTCTCTTCCGCCGCGACCGCCCATATCACCATTGAAACCACTACTTGTCTCAACATCAACAACGAACCAAACCCCCAAAACGACCTTGTTCTCCCGCAAAAATCCACTACTTCTTTCAAGGATAAAAATGGGGCGAATTTGGTGAGTTTTAGGCATCTGGGTCTGGGCCAGAGGCTGACTGACGCTGTGAAGGAGCTGGGCATTCTGTTTCCTGCTGAGATTCACTGTGCTGGGATTCCTTCAATCTTGAAAGGGAAGAGTTTGGTTCTCACTTCTCATCATGAGTCTATTGGTTCCTCCACTCTTGGGGCCTTGACCTACTTGTTGCCTTTTATTCAGGTAATCCAAATTTTTTGTCTCCCTGAATTTTGTGTGTGTGTTTTAATTGATTCCCACTTATGAAACCATGAAATATGTTATGCTCTTTATTTAAGTCTTATGTCTATTAGTTAGGCGTTTTGGTTTGTCATTTCAGTTTCTATTTGAGTGGTGTTAATTGCTAAGTAGCCACTAAACCTAAGCAAGGAAAAACATAATAAAATAATAACTGCGATCTTATCTTGAAAACATATGTGAATCAAAAGTTGTCGTATTTGTTGGTGCAGTAAGAATTGTCTTTATTAATATATTCCTCAAAGTTCCCATTGAAGCCTAGTCGTTGACATGAATGAATGGGCATTATTTGGTGTATATATTCGTTATATCAGGTTTTGCACATTATTTTCTTCTCTTCTCTATCAAACTAAAGCTTAAATTTATGGATCGGGTAAATTGAACGCATTGCAATATTCGTCAAGTAAGAACAAAATTACTAAGTACTTCTGAAATGTTGTGTTCTTGCAGCGCTTAAGACGGGATGCAAAATTGTCCACCGAAAAGCCCAAGGGTCCCCGAGCTATTGTTCTGTGCACCACAAAGGAGCTTGCCAAGGAGGTCTAGCTTTTCTCTTTTTTTTTTTTTCCTCTAACCTCTTCACGCTGTCTCGAAGAATCTCATGGCTTATTTTGATATTTAAACTGGGATTGACATTAAGGACTTTGCAGCTTCTTTGTCTGGTGGAGTTCGTTCTCAAACCTGTGAAGTTGAAGCCAACAGTGGAGAATGGACAACATGAGTCCAATGCTCCGGAGGATGCATCAGATGTTTCAATTGGCTTATTGATTAGTACTCCTGGTGAAGTGCTTCAAAAAATAGAGGACGGTAGCGTGGTTCCTAATGAAATCAAATACTTGGTTAGTTCCCTTGTACATGGTTGAGTTCAATTTTTACCAAAGTGCTCACTTATCCTTGGATGTAAAGTCTTCTTGTCTCTCTTGTTAGACTTGGGTTAGTTTTATATCCTGTATTGACTGATGATATTGATTTTTAATAGGTATTCGAGGAGGTGGATGCCATGTTTAATCATGGCTTAGGCCCCGACATTCAGAAATTCTTGAGTCCACTAAAGGAACAAGCTTCAAACTCTATCGACCGCGGCATACAAACTATTTTGGTTACTTCAATGATAACAAAGGTATGGAAGACTTGACTGTCAACTCATCTTAGTTGGATTGCAATGGCTATCTATTAACTAGTTCTGGAATTCTTTCACCCATTTTTAGGGCCAATTTGTTATTTTTGTTGAGTTTCTATATTTGTGTAAAATTCTAGATTCTACGTGAAGATCTATCTTCCATTGTGTTGCATCTTGAGAGTAATCATGCAGAAGTTGCTGCAATAACGGTTGAAGTAGACCAAACAGAAGCATTCCATCTCCTTGAGTCACCAGAAGCTCTGAAACAAAAAGCAGAGGAGGTCATCCACTCTCTTCAGACAGCTTCATGAGGGTCTCGTCATGTTCAACTTTTTGGTATGTTTTTGCCGGAGCATTGAACCTAGTCAGATTTCCATCAATAACTACTTTTCCTTGCTCGTTTGGTTGGGAGCCTATTCTAGAGGGCTTCGCGACTTGCCAGTTTTGTTGCTTGTTGAGTTCGATCTTGACATGCTGGGATTTGTACCTTCGTTTGGGTTCTATTTTAGTTACTGAAATTTCTGAGGCGGGAAATTAAAGATTACTTGCATACTTTTTGTACCATTTGACACAATGTGATAAATTGTGTTGCATGAGAGAGTAATTACAGTCCAATACAGTACAATTTGTCACGACATTTTAGACCAATGTCTTTTCGCAATAAATTAGATTTGTTTCACTGGCACGTTTAGTTCCTTCCTGCTTTTGATGACTTTTCTTGGTTATTTTATACTGAATTAGCCCGACCCCCATTTTGTACGGTTTTGTGTGTTGTTAGCGGTTATTTCTTACTGGGATTAGTTACATTCAGTGGGGCTCTATGTTAGTCTTTCTTGCATACTTTTTGTACCATTTGACACAATGTGATAAATTGTATTGCATAGGAGAGTATTTACAGTCCAATACTCTGCAATTTGTCACTACATTTTAGACCAATGTCTTTCCACAATTAATTAGATTTGTTGCACTGGCACATTTGGTTCCTTCTTGCTTTTGATGACTTTTCTTGGTTATTTTATGCTCAATTAGCCCAACCCCCATTTTGTACGGTTTTGTGTGTTGTTGGCCGTCGTTTCTTACTGGGATTAGTTACATTCAGTGGGGATCTATGTTAGTCACTAAAATTTATCACATGGGAATTCAAAGACTAACTAAGATAATTACCTATACTTTTCTGATGAACCGGATTCTTATAGTTGTCAAGTTTGAAGTTTTTGGTCTTGAGTTTTTACTTGTATTAGACTATTGTTATGCCTACTTCCTTGTTCTCACTTGTCCATATAATTCATTTAGATGTTGAGTTGCTCGAAGGTGCTGAAGCTGAACCTTGGTTTTCATAAGATGTTACGATAGGATGAAGGAAGTCACGTACTTCAACATATACACATATTATGTATGTGTATGTACTATGTATGTATGTCTGTTATACATAAATGCGTTAATGTTCTGTGAGAGAAAAGAGGATACCATTACGGACGCCTTTCTAGCAATTCATGGGAAAAAAGTTAAATGCACTCTACTTTCTGTCTTTGCTTCTATGTAGTCAACTTGCCACATCATCTTCACTTATTTGGGGCCAATCCTTCACCAAAACTTTGGAAGGAGCAGAGCTTTGCTTGGCTCCAATTCTGAAGTTCATATTTGGTTGTTGATTTTGCTTCTTTTGACCATGAAGAATCACTTGTCTAAATTTCTGGGAAAGAAGTCAGAGGTTGCTGGTCATGGGACAATTTCGCATACGATCCACTGACAAGACATGATTGGCCTTAATCTCACTTGCAAAGCTATCTAACACCGTCCATGGCGAAAACATGTTTAACATTTGTTAGACTGAACTTGGCCTTCTAAGATATGCCAGCTAAGTGCTCAACATATTTTAAGGTTTCTTATTCATGGTTTTCTGGTCCAATCCTGCATGAGATCTCTTAGTGTACTGAATTTCTTGGTGAATGTGTCATTCTTTTTGTCCTCTCAGTTTCAGTCATTTCTTGGTGAATGTGTCATCCTTTTTGTCCTCTCAGTTTCAGTCATTTCTTGGTGAATGTGTCATCCTTTTGGTCCTTTCAGTTTCAGTCATTGAGTAGAATGGTCTCAGATGGCATTTTGAAGGTACCAAGTCTCAAAGTCACTCAGCTATATTGGTGGGATTCACTTTCAGACCTTGATAGGAACCAATCTTATATAGGGCCTGTACCAATTACCACAAACCCATGAGGAGAACTCACCTCTTACAAACCAGCCGGTTAAATCGGCTTGTAGAGGGAGAGAGCCGATAAGCCACTTATCAATTGATACCATAACAAGTCACCCCAGTGTGGGGTGTGGATAACACGTGTGGCTTTGATATCAATTGATAGGAATCTCTCATACTGAGCCCATACCAATTGTCACAATCCTATGGAGTAGAACTCACTTTTAAAAACCGACTAAATTGGCTTGTAGGGGAGGGAGCTCATGGGTTTATAAGCCACCAATCCTATACTTGGTCGATGTGGGATCATAACCTAAAGTGGCCACCTAGAGTGGGTTGCTGTAGATGTCGGTGTTAGAAGCGTGATGGTGTATTATGATCTCATGTCGACCAAGTATGGGATTGGTTGGTGGTTTATAAACCTATGGGCTTCCTTCATCTGCAAGTCGGTTTAGTTGGTTTTAGGACTAAGTTCTACATATGAGTTTGTGGCAATTGGGATGGCCCAGTATGTGATGGGTCCTATCAAACCTCCCCTACATCTCCAGTCTCCCCTCCCTGTTCTCTATCTCACCGTCTTTGACTCTTCTTCTTCTTTTTTCTCTCCATTTATATACTAGCTTATGTAAGTTCCTTTTTTTTTTTTTTTTTTTGGTGAAAAAGCAGAGGAACACAACATCTCAGTTAATATTGTTCTAGCTAATTGTTAACTGACTACTATTACATACAATCTTTACTTAATTTTGATATCGACTTCTGCAGAAACATAAATATGTTTTGGTCATCTCAATTTTTTAAATAATAGTTCTATGGGGAATCGTTTTGCTTTCGATTAGGATCTCGTCAGTAGGATTCCAATAAAAAAGAGAGATTTATGTATTAAAAAACTGCCTCAAAAAAAAAGAGAGAGAGAGGCTCCAGCTCCATGAACTAGATAATCATCAGCATAACTAACATTATAACTTTAAAAAATGGAAAGGAGAGAGGAAGTCAAAGATCACCAAAACCACTCTCATAAAAGTGTAACAAATCCTCCAATTCAACAACTCCCATTTGGATTATCATTTTATATATATAGACACTGAATTTTACCATTTCAGGCAATCCCACCACCTCGAGGCTCAATCTCAATGGCTCGCCAGCTTCCTCTGTTCTCCCACAACCCACAAAGTGCAAACACGTTTCAATCTGGCATGGCAGGGATGACCCTTTTCCTGTGTGCCATGGCGATGTTCATGTGCGCCTCGCGCTCACGAAGATGGCGTCAATGGAGAGCTTGCTATGAACCTGACACTGATGATCCAGTCATGCACATTGAACACGGAAACATGGAACAAGTCGTGGAGACCAGTGACGAACAAGAAGTCTCAATTTGGCAGAAGAATATACCGATGGGTGGAAAGTGTCAACTACCTGATTTTTCTGGTGTCATAATCTACGACTCGGAAGGGAATGTTGTCACACCTGCCAAAAGTCCTCGTTTATTACTTCCCTGGAAGTAAACTAGTAGAGTATGAGGGAAAAAGCCAGTTTCAGGCCTTTTTTTTTTTTTCAAATTGATCTCACATATTTGTCCTTGTAGTTACCATACTCTTTCAACACATTGACATTGTCCTTTGGAATTTTCTTGAGCCATATCCTTTTCAGGATTCGATGAATGCACTATTATGTGTATATAAACCTTGGTTAATGATATTATATTTCGTTTAAATATTTGTATTCAGAATCCACCAAAAATTTTGAATATCAATAAAATTTATTGAGGGAAAAATTTGTATAAATATTACAAGACAATATTGGATGTGAAACTTGGTAACTGCAAATTTGATAATCAATTAATCTGCCAAAACTTGCCTACAATCACCCGGCCATCGCAGGATCTTTCTTATTTGACCAAGAATTCCGCCCCCTAAACCCGACAACATTTAATTTTGAGGTTGATTTTGCTGCACTGGATCTTTTGTTCACTACTAGCTTCCTTGCACTTGAAGTTCTTCTTGAGCTACTTGCAACAGACAGCTTTACTGATTTTGACACCTTAATGCCTGCCTTCGGAGATTTAGCTGGACCAGACGCCTTTTTGGATTTCACTCCTTGATTCTGAGATGATTTTACTGCTTCTTTGCTTCTCTGCTTTGCAACTTTAATTAATTTCTCATTTTTCCCCTTTTGCTCGGTTATTCGGGCCCTGGCAATGTCTCTCCGCACGCTGTTTACAGAGAGAGATTCCAAACTTTCATTTTTCCTCATTGCCTCCTCTATTCGGGTAGCTAAAACAACATCCTTCTTTGCAACCAAACTTGTCACCTTCCCTATAAAAGGAGGAAATGAGATTAATTTAACATTTATGGAAAAACGGTTGGCACTATTTTATCCAAAAAAAAGGAAAGCAAACGAGAAAACGAAGAACAAGAAAAACCACCAAGAAATTTAGAGCAAGTTTTGTCGTTGTTCTTACTTTATTTATCTTTTCCAGGACACGTTAAATCTAATTTTTTGACCCCTACATCGATAACTAAGATTTATTAAGAGTTCCTTCCAACTTCACGGGGTCGGTAAAAGAGGGCGGGTTGAGATGGAAGGCACAGACAGTGCATTTGTTGCATGCTCAAGGAAATATGAATAAGAAAAGAGTTGTTGCACCTTTTGCTCCCATACGAGCAGTTCTTCCAGTACGGTGAAGGTAGTCGATCTAAAAGCATAGAAGTCAAGGTTAAGCATCCAAAGCAGAAAAGAAAAGTATTAAAAGAAAAAGGTGACCGTGAAGCAGAAAAACTTGAACAAAATTTAACTTGACAAGAAGCTAATGCTTACAGAGTTCAAAGGAAAATCAAACATAATAACGTGATCTACATCCAAGTCCAGGCCTCTTGCAGCCAAGTCTGTACAGACCAGCGTGGGGCAATCTCCATCCTCATTCTTAAACTTTTTGAGGTTTTCAACCCTGTATTTCAAATAATAGGGTGGGCTAAGTACTGAAATTGGGACATCAAAATCTTCACATTTACCAAGTCCATTAGTACTAGAAGTGGATTTTTGTTTCTAATGCACTTTGACAAGAAAACAGGGGAAGTGTACGGACATCTGGAGTGGAAAGAAAATGAGGGAAGGACTTCCATTGGTGGAGAGGAAGTATGTCTTACCTTTGTTCTGCTGGCACCTCGCCATGATAATTGACCGTAGATATCTGATTTTCACTGAGAAAGTGGTCCACAGCTCGACTGGAATTAAGTGTGTTACAGAAAACCATCACTTTGTTTCCTTTTGCCAAACTAGGCTCAAGAACCTGCCTCACACCAAATAAAATAATAAAAAAATTCCACTGTTAGACTGATACAACGCAAAGCAACTAATTCCTTTTCTAGTCCTCTGTCCTTATAAATAGTCAAACTAAAGAGCTGTTCATGGTTCATGCTGGTCACATGCAAAAGGATCTATAATCTACACCAAGCTATATACTAAAGACGCTCTTCATGAGATTAATGATACAGTATTGTAGCGCTACACAATACTATTATGACTTTCTTATCTTTGTACAACATAGTTGCTAAGCGATAAACAAGAAAGAAATCGTATATGGTGCCCAACAGTAGACCTGTAATAGTGCTTCCAGCTTGTTTTCAGAGCCTGAAAGTTTAATGAAATCATGACGAGCAGATGCAACTTTTTTATGTAATGTTGACGTGCGCAAATGTACAATCCCTTGAAACTCCTCATCAATTAGATTTTGTACTGCCTGCAAAACCTCCCAAAGGTCAACCACCCAACTTACCAAAGAACAAAACTTGTGTAGAAGAATATCAATTTGTAGTCAATAAAAGGTAAAAGCTAGAAAGCATGATATTACAATTAGCCGTAATGAGATATTAACTTCTTTCCATCTCAGTTAAGTCTCTTTTCAACTGATTACCCTATTTAAATTTTTCAGTATAGAAGAATACCAAAGAAATGGTTTCAACAATACACTCAAAGCCTCTCAGATATTCTTTTTTAACAATACACTCAAAGCCTCTCAGATATTCTTTAGAGATTCAAAATCCAGGATTTCCACATTCTTTGGCTTCTTTATGCTTTATTGTGAAGGGAAACATGTCTAGAAAATAAGAAAAATCTAAAAAAATTCCAGTCCTGTAAAATTTGAAAAATAATAATACGAATAACAAAGGGTCTCAAAATAAAGCTCCATTGTAGACCAAATAACTGAACTTGCTTGTTTATCTTCCAACAAAACTTGCATTTTCACAACCCAGAAAGGAGAAAGATGTTTAACAGATGGCATCCAATTTTCAAATTAGTCTAAGGAGTGTTAATTACATTGAGAAAATACTTGGGGCCCGTTTGGTAGACAAATTTGAATTGTATTGATTCGAACATTATGATTTGAGTTATATGATTTGCATTGTTATCCGAATTGATGTTTGGATGTGCAGTTAAAGTGTTAATTTAAATTGGGAATAAAATTGGAGTTTGTGTTTAGATAGATGGTGGAAAAAGTTTTTTTAATTTTCTAATAAATCTAACAAAATCTTAATGTCCATGATATTAGAGAATATGAAACATGCATTTTGATTTATTCCTCTCTTTATTATGAACATAATAAAAGAAAAATCATCTCAACTGGATATCAAATGAAGAAGTTATGGTATTTTTTCTCAAGTATACAAGAGAAAAAATCAGGAAAAAAAGGTTATACTATATTGTAGCATTTAGATTCAAATCTTGTGAATTCAAAGGGCTAAAACTTGAATTTTATACTCAAAATTCAACTAAAATTCGAATTGAGATTCAAATATTGATGCTACCAAATGCATATCTAAATCCAATCTAAAGATTTAAGTCCAAAGAATCTACTAAATGCTTAAAACAAACAGGCTCCAGAGTTTTCATAGCTGTATCCAAAACAACTCGAGCAATAGTAAAATAAAAATAACAAACAACAATAGAAGGTCCATGAGAACCTAAAGGTGCTCATCAACAAAGCCACTGTAGAAGAACTATGATGTTGTTTGGTTGGAGAGTTTGTGTGGTTTGGACCCAAATTTTAAACTGAGCAGCTGTTTGATACAAATAACTCAAGCTCAAACTCAAACCTTGACAAGATGTTTTAAACTCAAAACAGGCCCCATTTCGAAAATACCTTCCCCCTAAACTCAAACTCAATTACTATCATATCTTAGCTTGAGCTCAAAATTGATTATCCATCCAAATATCAGTTTAAACCATGGTTTTAAAAGGTGAACACAGGAACCGAGGCGTAAGCCTCGAGGCAGATCGAGGCATAAGCCTCGAATGTAAAAAAAAAAATAAATAAATAAATAAAATAAAAAATAAAAAATTCATAAAATTGAATAAAATTTATAAACATGCCATAACAAACAAAAGATACACTTAGTTCATGCCATAACAAACAAAACACACACAAAACAATTCAAGTCTAAAGCCCCTCAAAACTTGAAGTTTCGATCATCATCCTCATCCTCATCTTCTTCTTCATCATTATTATCTTCCATATCAATATCATCGTCATCGTTCCAATCTTCTTCTCCTTGTTATGACACTATATATATAGTGTATAAATGCAGTAAAACAACACACACGTAGCACGCACTCTCCAATGAGTATTATTTCTTCTTTTTTTAATGGAATCACACGTAGCACACACTCTCCACCAAGCATTAAAACAACAGCCACGTAGCACACTAGGATGACATGATGCAAGGTGTCAACATGACCAATCAACTACTTTCATGGGAGTTCCTTTTGAAGGAAAAACTGAAAGCTAGTACACATTGTTTAAAAAGGCGCTTGAGGCGTACGCCTCGAGACGCGCCTCAGATCGAGGCGGTATCTTTGAGTTTCAAGGCTTAAGCCTTGAACATTTTAAGGAGGCGCACGCTTTTTTCCCTTGAGGCGTACGCCCTGAGGCATTTTTGCCTCAAGGCGATTGAGGCGTGCGCCTCAGTGGAATGCTTGTTGGGCTTGTTTTAAGCCCAATTTTTTCCTGTTAATAAAAAAAAAAAAAAAGCCAACCCAATAACAGCAAGCGAAAGATTTTAAAAACCTAACTCTACTCTTCTTCTTCAACATTTCTTCATCGACAGCCCATCTTCCCCAGCAGCGCCTCCATCTTCCAAGCGTACTCCCATTTGATCAGAAACCTACGACTGAGTGACGCCCACCGGCAGAAGCATCCTTCAATTTTCGACCTCCTCTCCCAGGTTTTTTTTTTTCCTTTTCTTTTATTTTCTACTGTAAGCAATGGATGCTGTAATTTAAGGTTGCACAAAAACTGCGCCATTTACCTTCACTTGAATCTTTAAAAAAAAACTCATGTAGACATGAAATAATAGTGAACTAAACAAATTTGCATGTACTATCTTTGAATTTTTCCTTCAAAGGGAACTCCTGTGATGTGAATATAGTTAATTGGTCATGCAGATACCTTGCATCAAGTCATCCTAGTGTGCTACGCGTGTGTTGTTTTAATGCTTAGTGGACTGGACAGTGTGTGCTACGTGTAATACTCTGTGAACTACAATGTTGTCTACTTGTCTCCCACGCTACACCTGCACGGCTGCACACACTCTCCACTACCTTTTTTTTAACTCACACTTTCATGTATCTTTGCACACACTGTATACAAGCATAAATATATAATGCTGAATCTACTTTTTTTAGCCTTATACTATACGTATAGATATAATATATCACACTTATTGGCCAACAGGCAAATAAACACACTATACTGCACTCTTTTATTTTTACTCTTCTTCTACGCGAGAATTTTTTTTTTTTTTTAAGATTTAGGTATGGTTGAGAGGTGTTGGATATATGGTTTTAAGTGGTTGTGGTTATAATGTCTGAACACGTATATGGTTTTAATGCAGTTACACACTATATATAGCGTCATAATTTGTAGTATTATCTTATCAAAACTAATTTGTAGTATTAATAAAAAGAATGAAAGTGGCCTTTCAAGACTCCAAACTAGATAAATTAATTGTTTTATGTAAATTCTGAATTTTTCTTTTGGAATTCTCTACAAATAATTTTCTCGTAGGAAATTTAAAAAACTTTTTTTTTTTTAGGTGGAAAAAGATTTGTTACTTACATTTCTATGATAGTTTTTTTGTTTGGTCTAATAGTTTTTTTTTTTTTTTGTGTCTGGTCTAATAGTTATTTTGTTTTTCTCAAAAAAAAAATATAATAATACTGTGCTATATAGCAGTAGCATTTCTTTTTATGATATGAAATATGAATAATAACATAATTATTTCTTTTTCTTTTAATGTATTTTTTAAATCATTTTTCAGTTAAAATGGTTGGTGGTGCAAAGAGAAGGGATCACGCTTGGAAATATGGTACTGAAATTGAACAGAATGCCAAAAAAGGCTATGTTTATTTAGAATGCAAGTTTTGTAAGAAGAGGATAACGGAAGGTGTTAAAAGATTAAAGGATCATTTAGCAGGCACACGCCATAACGTTGGACCATGTCTACAAGTGCTGGATGGAGTGAAAAAGGAGTGTCTTGACTATTTAAAAGGTTATTCTAATGCAAAACAAATAGCTCATAGGAACATGGAAGAAATGATTTCTAGTGGTTCTTATTTTGGAAGTGCTCAAGAAGCGGCAGGTTCTTGTCCCGGTGATAGTAGTGGTGCTTCTTCAAGGGGAACTCGTGGACCTATAGACCAATTTGTTGCACAAGTAAACGATGAGAAGAATAATGATTCTCAACCAATCCCTCTGACTTCTACAAAAGAACTTCGAAACGCGGTATGTTTAGACATTGCAAGATTCTTTTATGACAATGCAATTCCATTCAATGTGGCAAGGAGTCCCTTATTTCTGAATATGCTTCACACTGTTGGAAATTATGGTCAAGGGTTGAAACCTCCTAGCATGTATGAGATTCGAACATAGTTGTTAGATGAGGAAGTAAAGACTACACAAAAGATGGTTGATGAAGTGAAGAAGACATGGCCTGAAACAGGGGTAACAATAATGTCAGATGGTTGGTCGAACATCAAACAAAGGGGTATAATCAACTTCCTTGTCAATAATCCTTATGGTACTGTGTTTTTGAAATCTGTTGATGCTTTTGCTTATGCTAAAGATGCACAGTTGTTGTTCAACATGCTTGATGAAGTTGTTGACAAAGTGGGAGAAGATATTGTTGTTCAAGTGATAACAGATAATGCAAGTGCATACAAGGCTGCAGGAAGGATGCTAATGGAGAAAAGGAATAATCTTTATTGGACGCCATGTGCTGCCCATTGTATTGATTTGATGCTTGAGAGGCTTGGACAATTACCACAACACAAGAATGCTTTGCTCAAAGCAAAGAAGGTAAACAGGTTCATTTACAACCATTCATGGGTGTTAAGTTTGTTCCGGAAGCATAGTGACAAAGAAATTGTTCAATCGGCCATCACAAGATTTGCCACTGCTTTTTTGACTCTATAAAGGGTTAAAGAATTGAGACAACCTTTAAAAGCTATCTTTGCTTCTAAAGAATGGAGTAAAAGTTCAAGGGCGAAAAACTAGAAGGAAAAGAAGTGAAGAAAATTATTTCTAGAGATGAGAACTTTTGGCGTGGTGTTAACTGACCACAGGTCCTCTAGTAAAGGTTCTAAGATTGGTTGATGGTGAAAAGACTCCAGCAATGAGGTTTATCTATGAAGCTATGGATAAGGCAAATGAAGAAATAGCAAAGGAATTAGGGGGACAAGAAGCTTCTTATAAGGAGATTTGGGATATTATTGATGAAAAGTGGGAGTGTCAGTTACATCATGATTTGCATGCTGCTGGGTACTACTTGAATCCTTAGTGCCATTATGACAAGAACTTCAATTTAGATAAAGAGATCAAGACAGGTTTATATAAATGCATGGATAGGCTTGTCCTTAGTGAGGATTATATGAAGGTTGATGCTCAACTTGAAGATTTTGATTTGAAGAAAGAAATGTTTGGCTTCAAAGCAGCATAAATGTCCTATACAACACGTTCTCTCGATAAGATTTCTTCTATTTATTGTTAATTTTAAAACTTAAAATTGATCAACTACATTAGTATTAATTCATCCTTTTTTGTTGTTATTGTTGTAACCTAGAGCGTTGGTGGTATCAATTTGGAGATGATACACCAGAATTAAAAGCCTTTGCAATCAAAATTCTAAGTCTTACTACTTCAACATCTGCATGTGAACATAATTGGAGTGCATTCAATCAAGTGCATACAAAGAAAAGGAATCGATTGCATACAAGTAGAATGAACAAGTTAGTGTATGGTATGTTCAACAAGAGGCTGAAAGACAGATTCCTCAAGTTGAATTCAAGGAACAATGGTAACGAGAAATTTGATCCTTTGCTTGTTGAAGACACGCTATCAGATAATGAATGGTTAATTGAACAAATTGAAAGAAATGGGCATGAAAAATACAATGAGTGATGATGAGACTGAAGCAACAATTGAAGCGGATAAGGCAGGTGAAAGTTCAAGATCATCTTAAGGAAAGAAAAAGAGTGACTCCTCATTAAAGTCAACTCTAACAACAATAGATAATTATAGAGAATTACATAATTATGTTATTAGCTTACTACTTCATTGGTCATACACGTCACTCAAAATTTTATCAACATTGATGTAGGGACGAAGAAGAAAATGGCGGTGATTGAAGAAGAGAAAGAACAAGGAGCAGATTGAAATGATGACGATGATATTGATTTGGAAGATAATAATGATGAAGAAGATGAGGATGAGGATGATGATTGAAACTTCAATTTTTGAGGGCTTTAGACTTAAAATGCTCCGTGTGTGTGTTTTGTTTGTTACGACATGAACTAAGTGTATCTTTTATTTGTTATGACATATTTATGAATTTTATTCAATTTTATGATTTTTTTTTTTTTTTTTACATTCGTGGCTTACGCCTCGTCTTAATTAGACAAATCGCCTCAGTTCCCCTTTTTGCTTTTTAAAACAATGCCGTCAATTACAACAGTGTTGTCAACAAACCGGTACAGCCAACAAAATTTTACTATTCACAAGTTTTACTATTCACATAAGTAGTGACTTCGTAAAAAACTGACAAAATAAACTTTGTCATCACTACTAAAGCTCTAGTACCAATTGTTGGGAATTAAGAGACAAATTCCCCCAACAACCAAATTAATAGAGCGAAATAAAATGAAAGAGAACATACAATATTTAGCGTGGTTCACTCAATTTAAGCTATGTCCATGGGTTGCTACAGATCTTTTACTAAGAGAAAAATATATAAATGTTTACAATACTTAAAACCTCACAGCACAAAAACCCATAACCCAATTACACCTAAAGAAAATTGCTCTCAATTTTCTCTCAAGCTTTCTATGTGAAGCTATTGTTTTCCCTCAAAGAATTGAATGATTAGAATGAATGGAATGGTTAGTATTTATAGCCAAAACTCCTTCCTCATTTCACCTTATTTTACTCAAAAATATAAAATAAATTGGGTTGGTTAGGTTACATCATTTTTGACCACTTTGCTCAAATCGTAGGCAGCCACAATTTGAAACTTGCCGCCTTTCTTGAAAATCTAAAATGATAGGCAGCTTACCATTCAACAATTGCGTCAAATAAAACAGAGAACAGGTGGATAGAGATTACAACAATGAAATTGTCTAGTAACGATGAACAAATTGCTATGCATATAGCCACAACAAGCAAACTTTGCCACAAAAGCATTGGAAAGTATGGGTATAGATGGTACATCAACCCCATCAATTCAAACATCTCAATCATCCCCGACACTAACCCAACAACATACCCACAGACAACACTATGCAACAACCCGCTAAATAAAACTGATGGCGTATGAGCCTTCTATTCACTCTATAAGAGAAGCAACCACTACAACAACTACCAACAGTATGACCACTCGTTTGATTTCCAAGTCCATGAATACGACCTAAAGCAGACATATCAACCGTATTAATAACATTCAGCCTCAACATCCCAACTACAAATGACTCGTTCTCTTTTCATGAATAAAAAAATTATTTGGTCATTGGTACCACTTTTCCAGAAAATAAGATGTCCTATGAGCAGATATGATATGGTCGTATTTTGGACCAGCTGGGAATGCATTTAAATTATTAACTCTGCAAATCTTGATTACTTTCCTTCATTTTGTGCGAACGACTTAGCAATAGAACTAAAAATAAATAAATTTCATTCTTCATCCGTATAGAATATATGCAATACAGTGAATTATAACAAAGGTTATATTTCACATATCAAAGCTACGTTGTCGTCTAGAACCAGTTGTCCGTACAAAATAAAAAGATATAATAATCCCTCTACTGTACATACAATCATAGTTATGCCCAATCTTATCCGAAGCTTCATGGGAAGAAACCAGTTGCAACAATAATTATATTTCAATTAATAACTTCAATGAAGCCAACGTGGAACTATTAGGCCATAAGATGTGTTGCTTTTTCTCCCTAATCAGTTGGCATTGTGAAGCTTCCACTAGATGAATGAAAGCAAAATCATGTACACACACACACACACACACACACACACACACAGAGAGTATATCATAAGATAAACTAGGTTTGAAAAAGTGTTGAATGCTTCAAAGCAGCTGCTTACCAAGGAACCCAAAACAATGGAAATATGCTTTCTTTTTTTGTCCATTGGTTGTCTTCCAAAAATATTGATTTTACAATATGACAATAGAAATTGCCACATGGGTGACCTTTTCAGTAAGGACCCAATGCAGTGCACATTTTGAAATTGTTAAATTTGGTCAAAATTTACTTTTTTTTCTTATTTTTTACAGATTTAATAGTTGAAAAGTTATTTCTAGTTAAAAAAAAAAGAAAAGAAAAGAAAAGAACACACACACAATGGAATACTCATGGTGGAGAAGAAAATTTTACACCACCGATAGAGCAAGCGTTCTAACCATAGACCATTTTAGCTGTCTGATCTGTGAGAGGACATGCTAAAAATATGCAAAATGCAGTACAAACTGCTTTGAGTCACAGATTAGATCGTTAAAAAAACAACCTGCTCCATTGATGGCTTCCAAATAAACAACTACCTTGCTCTATCAAATGTTTTTTCAGGTTTGAAAACTGAAACTTATTTTTGTTTGGTTTTTCAGTTCAGCTTCTGTAGATCAAACCCTCCTAAAAAGCGCATTAAAATATTTGAGAACCAAGTTTCACAAGTTAGAACTTTAAACACGATAACATGTGAGAGTTTTACACTATAATATATTTTACTATAACATGTGGGAGGTTTACACAGTAGCAATCGAGCTTGATTCCTAAACACTCTTCATGCAACAAAATTTCATGAGTCTTAATAACTATGGAGACCAAAACTACTGAAAAATCTTCAAGCAATGTCTTAATAAGTCAATACTATAATTAAAAATAACTTACAACTTTAAATTTCAATTAAAATCAAAGTCTAGAATCTTCATGATATGCAAAACATACCTCTAGTCTTTGAAGATCAAGGATCAACCTATCTATACAAGCTGAAACCATAATTTGATACAAAGAAAACTTAATTTAAGCCACGTTACCAGACGGCTATAAAACAAGTTCAGCAAAAAAACTGCAAAATTAAAACAAAAATTCCTTCACTTCCCTTCTTACATGTACAAACCAACCTAAATGGAAAGAATGCATATTCAAACACACACCATCAATATAATCATCATATCATACATCTGTATAGAATTAGATTTCCGAATATCAAAAGCCCATTTATCAATCTCTCCAACTTTAAAAAATAAGATAAAATAAAATAAAATTGTATCTCATGAAGATTGGTTTAGCAAATTAGAATCAAACCGAGAATGGAGCAAGCCAGTCCCATTGTCGATCATCTTGAGCAGAGCCACAGCCTTGCTTCGCCCTTTGGCGGAGCCGGTCTCCGCAACCTCGGCAATCCCCTCGATGGCCCGTCCCATCCCCAATTCCCTCACCTCCCTCGCCGCCCGCTCTCCGCCGCACTGGCCCAAATTCAGCAGAGCCGCCACGGCGTTCTCCTTGGTCCTCAAACTCGAGCCGGTGGCCAGGTCAAGCAAATCCGCCAGTACCCCACTCCCGGACACCCTCCGAAACGCCTCGTAGCTCTCCTCGCATCCCGCGAGCTGCGCGACGACCGCGGTGGCGTCCTCCACGATGCCAACGCGGCCGTCCTTGACGATGAGCGAGAAAACGACGGGGACGGCTCCGAGATCGATTATCGAGGGGCGGTTAAGAGGGTATAGTGAAACCCCAAAGAGGGCTTTGAGGGAGTCCTTGATTGAGCGAGGAGGGGAATTGGGGGTTTTAAGGATGTCGACGAGGGAGTAGATGATGTCCCGCTTCGAACCGACGATGGGGCGATAGTCGTCGACGACCAGGAGGCTGTGGAGGGCGGCGGCGGAGGACTGGACGGCGGCGGGGGAGGAGGAGCTGCGGTGGTGACGGAGAGCGTGGGAGAGAGCGTCAAGGAGACCGCTCGTGGAGATGAGGGAGTGGCGGCAGGAGATAGAGAGGTTAAGGATAGTAGCGGCGGCGTCGTCTTGGGCGGCATGAGAAGGGGAGAAGAGTGTCTCGGCGAGGAAGGGGACGGCGCCGGCGTCGGCGATGAGAGGGCGGCTCTCGGCGTCGTGCTTGCTGATGAGACGAAGCTCGCTCAGGGCTTCCGATCGGGTGTGCTCCGATACCGAGCTCAGCTTTGATACCAGAGACCGGATTGTTCGTCTTTTCACATCCATTTTTGCTTTGAATCTATCTGGGTTTTGGAGGAAGAAATGGGTGAAGATTGATTAAACAGAAAAGGTTAAAGTTTTAGTTTGAAAAGAAACAGGACAAGGCTTTGACCTTTTGGGAAAGGTAATCGTAGGATTGTCAAAGAGACAGAGAGAGAGAGAGAAAGAGAGATTGCTTTTCATCATAAAATTTTTAATATAATATAATACAATTGTTTTTTTTTTTTTCCTGAAAATATAATTGCTGGGTTTGTTGCAAAGAGGATTCTGAGGACCGAAAGGAAGAGAAGAGGGTGACACTTGGATGGGAAGGTGAAAGCAAGAGAAGAAAGAAAGAAGTTGATGGTTGGCGGCGTCTGCGGCAAGCGTTCGACGCAAACAGCCGGAATATATAAGGGTTGTCCTTTCCAAATCAACAAGTGCTAATAAATATTATTGTCATATTATTTTTGGGTTATTTATTTTTTAATTCCTTTCATGTTAAGTTTAAGTTTTTTTTCATAAATTCTTCCTACTCTAATTTATTTTGCCTTTTAATTTTTAAGACATCTGAAAACACTCTCTAATTTATACAAAATCGTTTAAAATACATCTTCTGTCCAATCCTGTCTATGAATCCGACAGTTTTGCTGAGGTGATATACTATTAACTATTAACTATTAACTATTAACTAGAAGTATTATGATCTGATTAAATATGTAAAAAATAATTAAATATTAGAATAAAAATTAAACAAAAACTAAACAATCTAAAAAGACAAAAAAAGTTATCTTCCTCCTCTCGATGTCTCCCAATGCACAGCCAACATGGTAGACTTCAGAAGTTCAAACACCTCCAAAACTATTTGTCACGCATCAAAAATAAGGAAGGTGACATGGCGAGTTAATTAAATTAATTAAATAAAATTTTAATTAAAACATAAGATTAAGAATTTAATAAATAAATAAATAAATGATAATTTTAGAAACCTTTTAAGCATATATTTATAATAATTAAACAAATAAGATAAAAATAAAATAAAGCAAAATAATAAAGAAAGAGAGAATATGCGTTGGGTTTCATTGACCTACAACTTATACACACACATAGTATCGACAATGTTTAATTTACAACTACAGTCCAAAATAGATAAAGAAGTTAAAGTAATACATGTCTTGTTTGATTTCACACAAATGACCTATATTGGTTCCTCTACTGCTTACGAGTCTGATTGGTGGACTCTCCCTCGATCCTAAGTTGAATTTCACCCGGAGGGGAAAGATTTTAAAACAAATAAAATGTGAACGAAAGGCTCAGTAGGACTATATTTTAAAAACAAATAAATAATTTAAATATAAAATTTATCTTTCAAGAAATAATTAGAAAACAGAGTTAAATAAATAAATTCATTTAAACAAGTCTTATTAAAACAGTTCGTCCAAAAAGTACCTTTTATCTTTCTTGGGCAAACCAAATATATATCACCACCGTAGTGGCCCAACTGGGTTTCGAGACCTACCCCTAAGGTTGCACGCTACACGACTCGATCTCTGATATAGCATCATGCCCATATATACCTTTCTATTAGTTATTAAAGACTCTTTTTACCAAGTATTTTCATTTATATTCAATGAGATTTATTATGAAAATCACCTTAATCTACTGTTCGAGAAATCAATCAATAAAGATATTTTTTCAATCAATCATTGAAAACATTTTGATAAAAATCCTTTTGAGGCCAAAATCATTTTAAAATTTGGCTACCAAGGAAAGAGGTAGAAGTCCTACCTCAATACTTGTACCGGTGTCCCATACCGCAGTCTTGGTCCGCTATACGTTAGCTCTGCAGAAGCACGAACAACCTTAAATATATAAACCGAGTCTCTTAGTATCTATCTTACGATATCCTATGTTGCTAAACTATTTCATAGTGTCCTAGTGTGCTATTTAAGTCTATAAAATCACACTGTAATGTTAAAATCTCAATTAGGGTTCAAAACGGTAAAAACGGGTGAAAAGCGACAAATTTTCACTATGCCCGGTCGGTCTATCGGTCTCCCTGGTTCGACCTGCCGAACTGTGTAGTTCGGCGTGCCAAAATTTTTCAAGTTCGGCCTACCGGTCGTATGAATTTGGCCTGCCGAACGTATGAATTCGACCTGCCGAACTTGAAAATTCTAAAATTTTTCAAGCATGAGTTTCGGCCTACCTGAGCCTAATTTCTCATTTCAACCTGTTTTTCTCAATTTCCAAGCATAAATAATGATTATAATGGATAGAAAAATATAGTAGATTACTTTTTAATACATTAAAACAAGATTTACACAAAAATTTTGAATAAATCTAAAAACAGAGAAAAATAGAGAAAAATGAAAAATCTTGATTTAAATCTGTTTTTCTTCAAACAAAGCTTAGATCCTAGGTATTTTAAGTTTCTCTAACTTAGATTAAAGGTTTTCTAAGCTTAAACGAATTTAGATTTCAAAATACAAGGAAAATTGAAAATTTGAAAAAGTTTTAAAATTTAAAAACTAACTTTGAATTTAAGCTTTAAATCGAAGTTCTAATTGTCTAAACACGTTCCCAAGCTTCCAATCCACTGCATACTGAAGCTTGGGCTTGATTGTGAAATCAAAACTTGAGAAAAAGAGAGAGAAAGAGAGACAGTGAGAGAGCGAAAGAGACGAGAGAAAGAGAAGGAAAGAGAGAGAGTGAGCGTGAGTGAAAGAGGGAGGGAGAGAGAGTTTAAATAACAAAAAAAGGTGAGTGGTTTCACTGTGTGAAAACCGTATGCCACCCACTATTTTGCAAAAAGAGGTATATTTGACATTTGACAAATTGTTTTATTTCAAAATTTAAAATAACAAATAAAAATAATTTAAGGTAATTAAAAATCATTGAAATAATAAAAAATGATATTAATTTAGAAATTTTATAAAATAACCAAATTAAGTTTAAAACATTCATAATGGCACACTAATCTACCATTTTACACACTAATAACATTTAATTAATTTTGGGGTGTTACACTACTAACACCAAGTCTGAATTCAAATCTTATTCAAAACCTCCAAAATAACAAAATGTCTTATTTTAGAGAAAAACCTGAAATGAAAGCAAAAAAAAAAAGAAAAAGAAAAATATATAACTTATTCAGTCACCATGGTTACCACTCTTCCCAGCCCTTTGACCCCACCCTTGTGTGACCTAGCTATTGCCACCCTCATCGCCGTGTAACCCTCCCTCGAGCTTTTTGCCATCGCAAAACTGCCCCACCCCAACTTTGAGGACCTTCCTCCGAAATAACCCTCCCCTCACCACTCCTCTTTAGACCTTACCATTTTTCACTTTTAACATCGAACCTCTCCTAGCAATTTCCCAAGCCCGATGCTGACTTCGTCTTTGTAGGTGGCTACAATGGCAAGATTGACTTCTCCGACAGCGGGAACTCTGATGAAGGCACGATGGGGGAGGATGTTGGGGTTTAGGAGATTTTGTTGATGAAGGGGCAATTGGGGAAGGGTGGAAAACAATCAGATAGGGTGAGGGTGGGCGGTGTGGGTTGAGGATGATAAAGCTCTATTTTTTTTTATTTTTTTTTTAAAGAAACCTAAATAAATGGTTGAGATTTGGTGAAGTTAGATCGAGGGTTAATATTTTAAATAGGTGTTTTAGTTATTTTAAATTATATAAAAAATTTAATTAATCTTTTTTTTAGTTTAAATAATTTTAAATATTCTAAAATAAGTGCCACATCAGCAATCCGTTAAGTTAGCAAACAAAATCAAACAGAGGGGCATTTTGAACGATTTTGTATAGCTTAAGGAGTGTTTTGACCTGTTTTACAGAATCAAAGAACAAAGTAAAATATAGTACATAGTTTGAGGGGCATTTATGAAAATAGTCCTTGAGTTTCTTTAAACATTATACCTTCTTCTTTTTTTAATCTCCTCAAATTTATATCTTCATATTATAATTAATATACAAATTTATACTTTTTTGGATCAATCTTTAGTTTTAACATAAAAAATTTCCCAAACACACTCAAATTGAGAAATAAGAGAACTTTAGGAACTTAAAAAAACTTTAGAACAAGATATTTTACTTCAAAAATATATAGAGTACCCTAAAAATGAGTGGTTTGTATGTTTTCTTTTTTTTTTTTCTCTTTTTTTGAAAGTTTTAAAACTTTTCCCTATTGCTTAACGATAAATTGGTCATTTTGAAAGTCAAAATCAGCTATTGACTTACTTAAGATATAAATTTATATATTAAATCTAACTTAAAGTATATATTCGACGAAATCAAAAACCAAATATAATTTTTAAATTAACTAAAACAAAAAGTATAAAAGAAATAAATATGCCGTAATTTTTTAATGTCTTGTTGGCAAATGTGACGTGCCTATTGGTAATTGTCATAAGTTATGCTTTGTTTGGGGATTATTGGTGTAAATAGTGCTCAGAAACCTCTCAAAAAATTAAAAAAAAAATCTAAAAACTCTGTTTAAGTGTCCTACCAATCTCTTAATCTTTAGAAATTTTACTCTTTGTAAGTGACCGACCAATCTTTTAAATTTTTGCAACAAAGGGTATGTTTGATAGGACTTATAAGGAGGGATGAAAGAACGTAAGGATGGATTAGGTATGAGAAAAAAGGACTGTAAAAAAAAAGGATTATAATTGGGGTCAATTGCATTGGTGTACTCTAGACTTTCAATATTTGGCAATTTAAACCCCGAACTTTTAATGTTAGCATATAGAACCTTAAATTTTAAAATTTGTTATAATTGTGGTCCAATAGCTTACAGATGCTAATTAATAGACTAAAATTATCCACAACTTTTACATAAATGGACACTAAACTGTTCATTGGCCGAAAAACTGCAATTTGGACTTTTTACTCTTTGCGTTTCGCAACCTAATTATTGTCCATTAGTTAATATCGATCATTGATTAGATTACATTACCAAGAATTCTAAAATGCGGGTCATAAATGACAAAATTAATAGTTTGAGGTAACATGCAAAAATTGATAGAAATAGATTATGATAGTTATTGTTTTCTCTTACTTGTTTTTTTTAAGGATCAACTAAATGTGCAAAATTATCGTATTATCCCTACAAAGTAATCTATTCATAATTGAACTTTTCAAATTTCTTACCCATGTAAGCATTTGTATATAAAAAAAGGACACATAAAAAGATGGATTCTTAGCAAAGTTGTTAAAATGGGTAGGGCTAAAATGGTCACCTTATGGCCTGGTGTTCAACCTAACTTGATCCACATAAACACGGGTTGGGTTGGGTTAGGCCTAGGTCTTCATTCCACAAGTGTACGCAGAAAGGTTGAGATTGACAATATTTAAACGGCTTAGGAATTGTTTGATCAAAATTAAAAGAACAAGGATTGATATGTCACCTATTAAAGAGTTTAGGCACTATCAGTGTAAATTACTCTATTTCTTATAGGTAATTGATAAAACCATTCTTCAAACTCTTTGTAAGCCACCACTTGATCCTTCCATCTTTTCTATGTTCTTATTGAACAACTTGAATTACATATAATAAAGATTTTTTTGGTTACATAGTATCAAACTAACATATGAACAAAAAAATTAGTGCATGAGCACTAAATTTTTTGATCAAAATTGTCCAAAGTTTTTACACAAAGGGAAACTAAACTTTTCATTGGTTGAAATATTGCACTTTGAACTTTTTAAATTTTTGCATTTTGCAACCTAATTATTGTTCATTAATTATTGCCAGCCATTGATTACATTACATTGCCAAGAATTGCAACATTCCGGTCTTAAATGACAAAATTAATAGTTTAAGGTGTAATAGGCAAAAGTTACTTGAAATAAATGATGATAGTTATCATTCTCTCTGATTTTGTATTAAAAAAAAAAAAGAGATCAACTTTATGCGCAAACATATCTTACAGTCCTGCAAAGTAATTCATTCATAATTGAACTTTCAAATTTCCTATCCGTAGAAACATTTTTAAATAAAAAAGACACATCAAAAGATGATTTTTTTAATAGAGCTGTTAAAATGGGTCAAGCTAAAAGGGTTGGCTCATGGCCTAATATTTGACCTAACCCGACCAACACAAAGATACGAGTTAGGTTGGGCTTGACTTATGTCTTCGTTCCATGGATTGGGCTAGGCATAAGGATTGTTTGATCAAAATTAAAGGAATAAAGACCAATGTATCATTTATAAAAGAATTTAGGGACCATCAATACAAATTACTCTATTTTTTTATAGGTAATTGATACAAACAGTCTTTAAGCTCTTCCTAAGCCTCCACTTTGTCCTTTACTCTTTTCTTATATTCTTATTGAAGAACAGTAATTACATATAATAAAGATGTTTTTTGATTACACAGTAATCGAAGTGACATATGAACAAAAAAGTTAATACATGAAATAAAAAAAGAAACATAAAGTATGAATTTTTTAGTGTTTTACTCCTTGATACGAGAGTTTCGCCTACTTTAAAGAGTGGCAGGTTTTACTATTATGGAGAAAAAGTACAAGATAGGTCTGAAATCAAAAGTGGGGAACTCAGGGATGAGAATTATAAAGAATAATGGAGAGACCGATGTTCCGTAATTTGTAGGAATCATTTATGTTTACAGAGAGTTGTCACTGTCTTGGGGTTTCTTGAATTTGTGAGGGTTTTTCCTTTGAATTCAAATGGAAGCCGCCTAATCTAGTCCTTGGGTTAACTTTCCCTCTTACGCACGTCTTCTCTATGGTGTATCCCCCTCTGAGTCGGATTTGATCTTGGTTTCTGGGTTTAGGTGGTCCAAAGTTCACCCTTCTAGAAGGTTTCTTCTCCCTAGCCAGTTGGAGTCACTCTCAGTGGTCCCTTAGTCAACCAGTGCTCTCTAGACAATCTAATGTCTATCTTTGCGCGGATATTGTCAAGTTGATCTATCGTCTTAAAGTAATCCAAATCGACGAGTGTATGGCGAGAGCTAAAGTACAAAACTTCACCTCAGCAATAATTTACTAAGTTGTTGGCAATGTACAATTAAGATGATTTCCTTAGCTCTAAATATTGCAAGGCTTTCCTTTAAATATAGACAAGGGAGTTCTAACTTAATTTATAGTCTTTTTTATTGGTTGAGTAAGCTTGATTAAGGCTCGCAGAATGAACAACTCAGAGGATACAAAGCTGAATGACACACTTTATCTGTGTTTTAACCTTATTAGTTAACTAAACCACTATTCCGAGGTCATGATCTAGATTAGGGTTGGGCTAAAGATTCGTGGTGTTGGCCTGTTTGCTAGGTAAACAAAGCTGATTATGTCAAAACAAAAAGATAAATTTTCTAGGAATGTTTTTGTAGAGATTATTAAAAATCAGATCAAACTATAATTTTTTAAAAAAAATTAAGGGTTCAAAAATACAACTTTATAATTGTCAAACAAATATTTTGGCTCTACAATATTTTAAAATTATATTTTGATCTCTCAAGATTTAGGAAATCATATTTTGACCTCTTCATTGTTTTAAAATTTCTGTACTTTGATCCTCAAATTTTAGAAAAATATCATTTCACCTTAGTTTTCAAAATTCTTTGCAAAAAAAAAAAAAAAATAATAATAATCCCTTGTTGATTCCCTCTATTCAAATGATACTGATGTACATGCTAAACCACTAGGATTCGAGCCAATGGTACATGCACACGCTCAAGCACCTAACCATTAAACTTAGCCTAAAGTCA